>JAVTVY010008565.1:0-44747 GCA_036873755.1 Hanleya hanleyi
AGTCGGTTGGTCAGTTTTTAACAGGAGTTTTGCATGTTTTGTCTCTGCCAGCAGCGCCCTAGTTTTGAGTCGCTCATCTCTTGTTGGAATAACATCGTTCTCGCGGAGGCACTCTTCAAAAGAATCGCGGTCCTTACGGTGAAAAAGGGCGCACCATCGCGTCTGCTCTCGTAGATCCTTCAAGACCGAGTTGTACTTCTGGGTCAGCACCCAAACGCTCTGCTCTGTGTGGCGGCCACTGAAGGCTAGCTCAGACAGCCTGTCTTTCTTTTTGGTTAGAGCCTTGCTTGCGGCACAGTCATCAATGATGTACAAAGTGTGTTCTCCGGCAAATAGGCGATAGAATGCTCGCAGATAGTCGTCGAGACGCTCGCCTGGGTCGACTATGTAGATCTCTGGGTCAGCCCAGACCCAATGTCGGGATAGGTAGGTGCTGTTGTAGCGAATCGTGGGACAAAGGATGACTATGTGCTCAAAGACACCACGGAAGTGGCCTTCGAGCAGGTCAAGGGCGAAAACCGTCTTACCACACCCTGTCTGGCCACATATAATAGCGGAGTGGGGGTCTTTGGGAAGCAGCGGGGCTGCCCCATTAATTGAGCACTTCTTTGAGTCGGCCATCCTCGATATTCATTTGTGCATCCATGACGATGTACAGATAAACGTTCAATACGCCGGCCGGCTCTGCTTCCTTTGTGATCTGGATGGTGATGCCCTCGCTGGCATTCACCACTCTTCGGCCGCTCCCATGTATCCGTCATCGTCCGTGACTCGCAGATCCAGCCATAGTGCATATTTTGTGGTCAGGAACTCCCCCAGGGAGACGTCTGCCAGATCCAGGTCTTTTGCGGCCATTGCAACCTCGAATTGGCGTTTACTACCGGCTGCGAACTCTTTCTTGGTCTCATCCCACAGCTGGTGCGCTCTCAGTCCTTGACTGTACAGCTGATTCGGCACCCCCTCGATGCATACCTCTACCTTCGTGATGAGCGGATTATAGAAGTCCTCAGTGTCGCGCTTCCAGGGGACAGGTTCTTCGAACAGCATAAGAATGCCCTTCATGCTGCGAGCGGGCACGTTCACGTTGATGTTCCAGAGAGTGTCAGACTTGTTACGTGTCAGTTTGCGGAGGCGGAGCACCCTGTCGTAGAGGATGGCTAGGCGTCCTGCATACTGGGTTCGGATCAATCTAGCGAGATCATTCTGCGTGACCATTTCGAACTCCAGGCAGACGTTTTCAATATTGTAACTGGCGGCTTCATCATCCTCTGCGACGATCACGCGGCTGTAGTCGTTGAATGTCAGTTCGTACTCCAGACGATCACCAAGCGCACTTTGGTAGAAAGGCATGTGGCTGTCCAGCAACTCGAAGTCCAGCGGGACAAAGAAGCGGTTGCCGTATGCCCGCGCTATGGCTTTATCTGTTTTCTTGTTTTCAGCATCCCCGGCACCAACCGAAGCTTTGTCGTGTTCTGGGTTCTGCCAGTATCTATACCCTGGTAGGCTGCATTATCGCGCTCTTTGGCTGTTTTCCACAGGTCGCGATAGCAGTAGTATACGTCGGAGTCGTCAATGCTCATAACCTCATTGCCGCTGATTTTGATTGTTGTCTTCTTTATGATTGCGCGGCCCAAATTCTGAACCACGGTTCGATTCGCGTCGGATGATTTCAGTTCGATGTTGAAGGCGAGGCGGGCGGTCCCCGGAACGATAACATCGTTCGTTCCGAGATTGGGAAAGCGCACCAGTAGCTGTTGGTTCTGATCGATAGTGCTGGGGTTGTTTGTGATCACAACTGCCTGGCGAACCCCCTTGATCCCAAGTGGCTCGCGAAGTCTGCGGTAGGGATTAAGCTTGCGACCGTATTGTGAAGAAGCCATCTTTTTGAAGTGATAAGCTGTGTCTATTCAATATGGCGGACTATTGCTCAATATGGAAGCCTATGATGTTGATACCGGCCGTCTCGACGAGACAGAAACGAGGAGGGACGAGGAAACGGACGATGTCGATTTGTCAACAGACAGAGTGGGCCCTTCGGACGCGCAAGCGCAGTTAGGTGAGCGCCCTGTCTCTCTTCAGCGAGAGATAGTCCAGACAGCTGTCGATGACTACTACAACTACCAGGTAGAGAGGGGGCTTACTCTTAACCTAGGTAGGGATTACTCGAGGTGTGAACTCACGATTGACGGGAAGCTGCGCCTTGTGGCTTACCCCAACTTGGACTTAATTAACCTTCGTACAGGCCGACCTCTCTCCCTGTCCACGGTAGCTGGGGTGCGTGGCGGTAGCAACGCGATTCGGGATGAACTAGGGTTTACAGACTGGCGCAGACAGTCATCGAGAATGCTGCCCCCTCAGGCTGTAGTAGCTCTACAGACAGCGAGCAAAGAGCTTGGTGGGGCTGCAGCGGCGGTCGAAAGCGTTGAACTCCAGGACCTCGACGGAAGAGCCAAGGTAGCCACAGACGCTGTTCAGAAAATGGAAACGGCCTTCTCGGACGCGCAAATCGATGAAGTCCTCGGCACCATGAGCGACCCCCCTTTAAATCTCCGAGAGCTGCGTGGGCTTGACAAAGCCCTCCAGACCATTCGGGGTGAGCTCACCAACAACCTGGGCAAGCTGTCAGCATTGGATGACAGCATTGCTCTCGAGGAAGGAAAACTGAATGAGACTGACGTAGATGAGTTCTCTCGAAGACGCGTCGCGGAGCGTGTTCGAGAACTCAAGGATGAGCGGGCCGCCCGCCTTGAGGCTGCAACTGCCAGTCGGGAGGCTCTTCGCTCACAGATTAACCGAATCCGTGAGACGATAAACCGCGTCCTCAACGAAGATACTACCCTGGCTGAGCGACTTCGCACATTGTTCAGAGAGCAGGGGGTAACCGTTGTTAGCATCCTCACTGCGCTGGGCTTAACCGTGTCCACGCTAGTGCTTGCTTTGACGGGCGGGGGCACCCCGGCCCCAACACCGACTCCTTCCAAGCCAGGCGTTCCGACGAGCGGGACTGTAAAGGAGTGGGTCAAGAAACACCTACACGCCCTCGGCCGAATCCTCGCAAAGCTTGCCGGAAAAGCCGCGGCGGCGCTGCCCGGCATAATTGGGAGCATTGTTTCCTGGCTTCTTAACCTTATGGCGAAAACTGCTGGATGGCTTGCAGAGAATATGTTGTCCTTGGTTGTTGCGGCTGCGGGGGGGCTGCTTTATGTGGTGACTCGCGCCTGGCTAACGAAATAGCCAAATGGTCACCAGCCCAGCTACGATGACACCGACGATGATTGCGGTCTTTTCGTCGTCGTGTTGACTAGCTGGGACCGTGGAGGCAGCGACATCTCGCGAGGAGTGAACCGGCGCGGTGGGAACGGCATGATCCAGCGTCGCGGTCTTGGCATGATCCAGCGTCGCGGTCCTGCCGCTCGCCGTGGAAACCACTCCTTTTTCTCCCGTATCTCCTTCTGTGTTTGGAGGAGCGACTGTTGCGTTAACGTCCGAGTTCTCGCCCAGTTTTTGATTCTCTGTTGCAACTACGATCTCATTGTTGTAACCGGCGATATGGCCTATGCGGCATGTCACTGGGCGCCATGTACAGACCGATTCCGAACACATACTTAACTTTGGAGCCTGCATACTGCAGGACGTCTTGGTAGCGTTTTATCGCTGATGAGAGGTCAACTGGAGAGGAGACCGCATCCTCGATGTTGGCGAGAAACTGCTTCTGCGCGTCAAATGCTGTGCCCTCTCCTAAGATCCGTGTGCGCGTCTGAGCCTGGGCGCCGAGGATGGCCCATACATACGTTCGAAATGGAATCATTAACACGCTCGACGCCTGCATGTGTGAAGCCCTCCGATCTGTCCAGCATGAACGTTGTCCACGCCTTGTCAGCCTCCGATCCCTGCGCAATGTAGTCAATGTGAAAGTGTTTTTTCCGGTAAGTAAACGAATGCCAGGTTGGGTCGTACGGTTTTGGAAGTCGCATGTAGCCTGCGTGTGTGGCATAGAAGTAAATCGTTCCTATCCCGCTGTTTTCGCTCTGCTGCTGTCTGCAATCGGCATGCGGCGACACCCCAAACTCTGCACAGATGCGCTCATATGCTCTGCGGTCAAATGGATTGTTAAATGGCGCCCAGGCGTCGTCTTGAGGGAGCGGGGCCTGGATCTCTTTTAGGATCCGCCTGATCTGAAAGTAGACATGAAAGGTGTAGAGGGCCCGGGTGTGGCTAGCAGTTCCTGCGCCAGCGGCTAGGTGGTCGCTCACAGACACGCCGCAGCCGGTCGTGGCGCACCACACGGCGAAATTCAGCTGATTCTGCCAAAACTGCAAGGGATTAGAGCGCCATGCCTGAACAAGCTGGTCGCTTTTCACTTTAGGCAGGCAGTATTTCACAAATACATCAGGAAACTGGGCCGCAAAGCCACCACTTGCTGTGTTCACCAGGATATCTTGGTGAGTGAATGTCGTCCCAGTAACACTCGTTCCAGCGGTGTACACCCCGCCTGCTTGGTAGGTGGCCTTTGTATTGAAGCTAAAGGCGTGTCTATCCATGTGCAATCCTTGCTATGTATGCAACACTAAGCAACATTCAAAATGGCGCAGCAGTCGGCCTGACGCATGCGCTCAAGAACCAAAACGGACAATACAAAGTAGCACTGCTCGAGCTCACTTTCTACCCACTATGGGAGAACGTCCCAGCCGGAACTAGCTTCTCTGTTGGCGGAAAGTTTGTGGCTGTCCCTAGCGGTTATTACAATGTCTGTTCCCTTAATAAAGAGGTCTTCAAGCCACACAGGGCGGACCTGGAGATAAACCATGCCACCGGTCGACTGACGTTGACGACCGACAGTAGCATACAACTGTTTGGCCTTGCGCGGCTCCTGGGATTCTCAAATCCTGACAGTATCCTGACTGGGACAGTGCAGGGCGACAGCTTCCCCACACTAGCACCCCATAAAGAAGTGTTCGCTCACCTGGGTGAGGTGAGCACATCACGCAATCTAGTGGGGAAGGCAGTGGAGACGGCTGGCACAAGCACTGCATACCCTTGTGTGGCCTACCCTTCCACTCTTATCAGAGCTATAGCTGTGACCGGTGAGGGAATAAACTGCGGAAAAACCATTTCTTTCCCTAATCCACAGTATAAGCCGCTAATATCTGGCCCTATCCCACAGCTAACGTTCTCCCTGTTAGATAGATCAAATACACTTGTAAAGACTGCTTATATGAGTGTAACTCTGGGTATTCATGACAACGATGGTTGAATCCGCTGGGCCCAGATGCAGTGATTTAGCCTTAAGGGATCTCGCGGATACCGAAGGGTTTGGCGACGCGGGTCACAATGACCGCCTATACGGCTTTCAGTTCAGAAACGGCTTATACCATCGAAAGAAGCTTACGCCAGGAAAAAACACGGATGTAAGTTTCAAAGACCTTGAAGATATTAACACGGGAAACGCACGGACGCACGTGAAATATAGCCTCGTTAAAACGGAAAAAGGACAATGGACTCTCGCCGGAAGTGACAATGTGGGCTGCCTCCTTGACCTTAATGTGGTCGAATCGGGAGTACAGGTCGATAAAGCCGGGTTTGTGAGAAAGGTTTTCAATCGAGGTACGGCATTCCTGTCCTACAGTCCGATTGAAAACAACGTCAAAATACACCTCCAGGACCGGAAATTCTATTTAAGAAGCACTGATCCTCGAGGAGCTCTCAAAATAAATACGTCGTTACCCGCCCTGACCACTCTTCCTTCAGACTCAACTATCGTTGCTGCAATACTGTTACCGCCCGCTCCCGCTCCCGATAGATTCGTGGACATACTACCAGATCTCCAGATCAAGTGGCTCGATAAGCACGCTGATCTGGAGTTGCGGATTTTCTTTGCTCTCAGCGCAGTTAATAAGCCTGTCGTGCGTCTGTCGTTAGAGGGCGTAACTACTCGAGTAGGGAACGATGTGACCGTGGGCAACATCTTCCTAGCTGAAGGCGTCGGCTTAAAATCTCTCAAGGTGTTCAACCGCCCCTTGGATAACCTCGAGTTAGATATTCTTGACAACAGCATATAGATTTATCATGGGACTATATCCAGCATTGAACGAGGCCGAATCCGCGCATGACTACAGGCTAAAGCATATCTGTGATATCCAACATGAACTCTCCCAAGATCGTGATTCTCGGTCGTTTGTACAAAAAATACCGCAAAGCGCGTTGACGCTGCGCTTGCCACAGTGGCTTTGGGCCTCGGCGCGACTGGGGTCGGCCTCTTGTCGACTATAATTGCCGCACCCGTTGTTGTAGGGCTTGAAGTCTCGGCTCTTTCAAGTGGTTTGGCTGGAATAGCTTGCAAGTTCATATCTCGACGCCTGACCATCAAAGCTAAAAAACACGATGAAATTCGCGTCCTAGCGTCATCAAAGTTGGATTCCATCGCAGATGCTATCTCGCAAGCACTTGTGGATAACAAAATCTCTGATAGCGAGTTCCGTCACATCCTAGCAGAGAAAACTAAATATGATGCAATGAAGAACGCGATCAGGGCTAAATCGTTGAAAGCATCCCATATCAGCCAGGAAGAAAAAACCGCACTTCTGAAGCAAGGCAGAGAGGAAGCAAGGAAACAGTTTGCCAGGGCAATCGAAATAGAATCACGATAAACTGCTTTCTACAGGCGGATTATTAAGGACGCCATGCGCAGCCCCTGCCACCCGGAACCGTGGGAACCACTACAATGTCCGCACGAACACCCCTAGTAGTTAGGCCTTTTTTTCGGCGCATTAGTATATCATGTTAAAGCCATGTACATTTCTCACAACCTGTACCAGACTCAATCCAATGGAAAAGCCAGCCAATTCCAAGGCAGACGAGTAATCGTTGAAGATTGACGAAAAGGTGCCGGTTCCCGCTCGACTCCCCAAACGAGTTACCAAAAGATACCCGCCCATAACTATGGAAATGATAGATGATTTCTTCAGTGTGGGTTATAGCTCAACCAGGGGAGAGCCCGGAGATCTCCGCTACCATCGCCAGCGATGCCTGACCTGCCTTGAAGGTGTATCCTTGGCCGGATGTGCTCTTTGCACGAGGAGAGAGGAAATTTTCCAGTGGGCGAAGTGAATTGAACATGGGGCTGACACTGCAATAAGCATGTCGTCGATCGATGGTAAAATGCTAGCCAACATGGCCTACCATGCCGCTGTCGTTAGCGGCTTAGCGATAGGTTATGCTCGTCTGGGCAAAATAGTTTGGAAAGGCCCTGCCCCCAAGTTAGACTTCACCGGCTATGACGTAGGAATGGTTATTGCAGACATCGGCCTGGCCATAGCCACGAAAGACTTGCTGATTAAGCAAGGAATCCTCCCCGCGGACATCTTGAAGTAGGCACTCTGTCGCATTTACACACGCGAAAGCGGACAATAAATATTACAGCACTGCGTGCGGCTACTGACTGCCGGATCTGATAGCGAGCCGTTCGCAGGCCTACTGATAGCTAAATTTGATACGGATACTTCCAAACTTGCGAATGGTTTTCTTCTCTCCGTCTATTTACCCACCAGTCGCTCTTACACCCCCCACCCTCCCTCCCTCCTCCCCTCCACTGAAACCACTGTCGGTTGCGGCGTAGAGCCTGGGCCGGCAAGGGTGGTGGGCCGTCCCGAGGCTCTACAGAGTATGCGCCCCCCCCCCTTGGGAAGCTCCCCGCCCCATTCTTTTTGGTACCCTTGGGAAGCTCCCCGCCCCATTCTTTTTGGTACCCCCCCTACTGTCACCCCGGTTTTGCATTTTTTGACCCCCGGCGTGGATTAACTCGCCCCCTGCTCCCCTCTCCCCCCCTTGGGAAGCTCCCCGCCCCATTCTGTTTGGTATGCTCACCCCCCCTGCTGCTCGACATGATCGCCATTTTGAATTAACGCATGATGGTTAATCACTAGAATTATGGAAACGAGCTAAAAATTATCCCAATATAATATTCCATAGTGTAGTATTCCTTTCCACCTTGAAGCCTACCACACAAAGAACTAATTTAGCATTGGTACCCATTTTTACAAACAATGCCATATATATCAAAAGTCACATTTGGCGTCCTTGGTCGGTCGTCTACATCTAAATGTAAAGATCATGACTAAATTCAAAAAGTTGCAATGAGGTGCCCTCAGAAAATTGCGTTTGTCATTGTTTTCCGTCCATTTTGTATTATATTTCTTGCCTACAAGTGAATAAAACTATTTTCTTTAGCCTAAATAAGCATTCTTCATCGCACTTGTATTTTAAGAGAAAACTCGGTGAAAAAACATCGGCGGAAAAATGTCTTCCGACCAGATGACATCACCGTGACGTCATCATGATGGTCATCTTTTTGTTAAATGCATTTTATGGTAGGTGTTGGCCAAAGTATATAGTATAGAAAGTTTCAGTACTCTAGCCCGAGGAGTAACGAAAAGAGATAGGGAGCGAACACCCCTCCCCCCACCTGCCCAAGAATGCAATTAATAGACTAAAAATACTCCGATTCTGAGTAGGGTTCAGTTGCAGGTAATATAAGCTATAGGTAATGTGTATATTTGTAACAAATCGGATTCAAATACCTCAATAAGCCATAATTTGATAGCAATTTGGCCCTCCTTAGACACACCGAACGCTAGAAAATAGATATTTTATCATCTGTGGCGGCCATCTTGGATTTTTGTGTTTCACGTGAATTCTAAAGGAAAGTCAAGAGGGCTCCTAGGCTGAAACTTATCAGTAGCCCTTAAGGAAGCATCATGCAAAATATGGCGCTTTTATCCGGCCTGTAACGGTAATGTTCAAAAATGACCCTAAGCCTACTTGACTACTATTGGAGGTCTTACACCAAAGCCTTGCCGGACTATTCTCCATTCCAGTTGATAATTCTTGAGGCTCTATACGGTGCCCTCCAAATGCGATCTCTTTTTAAATTCCCGATATGACGTAACTGTTCCAAGACTATGTAATTCGGAATTTTCATTTTCAAACTGAGAATTGTTATATGTTATGCCCACTAATCAGGCCCACCCCGTATACTGCGCCAATTGGGAAATGCGGGTGCTGCTGTTGCCGTTGGAGAGGGTGTACCACTATTTGTGGAAACCGGAATGGCAAATTCCTAAATACTGAAAGCGACCCCTTATTGTGATTGTCACCCCGTCCAGTATTTTAACCTATACACCAGTTGTATAGAGTCCAGTATTTTAACCTATACAGCAGTTGTATAGAAAGGTGAAATCTCTTAGCTTTCGTGGTTGGGAAATCGGACGTAACTGACCTCTAGCCCTTGACCTTTGATTATCAAGGCAACTTGAAGAGGCCACTTCTGTTCACGTGAAAAGTAAGACTTGAGAAAATGCCGCAGATCTCTCCAAAATTCATTAAAATGGACTCAAATGGGTCTACATGAACCATGCATATTAGGATCACATGGGTAGTGCAGGATCTCGTATTGAAGCATTCGTCGAGGGCACTTCTGGCCAGGTTACTGGCGGATGAATGAAAAAATAGGATTCCGGACAAACACAGAATACGGTATAATGGATATTATTAGTTATTCAGGTTTTCTCCCGGGTGTATGGAAAGTTACGACCCTCCCTGAAACTCCTACACCCTGAGGCGTCAAATGACACCTTTTGGGTGAGTTATGTGTCGAAAACTTCAGTGAAAATAATGCAGTATGGCTTTATCACCCTACTGAATCGACAAGTGTGATTGTAGGTAAACACCGCCGGTCACGTGTCAAATCACAGTCAAAGGTAGGTTTTTCGGTGCTTTCGTTATCAAGCGTGGGCGTGTGTCTGACCAGACGACAGTGAGCACAGCCGAAAATGAACGATTTTCAGCATATCGATGACAGGTATGGTTACTGGTGTCCAGTCATTTTTTGATGGAGAGATATCGTACTATATTGTCACCAAATGTAGGGTTATTACTATTTAAAGTTAACAAAAATTTTAAACATTTTTGCGGCGAGAGGTGTTTTTAGGTGTTGGTGGACAGTCCATGGTAGGTATTAGCATCGAATTATAGTGTGAGGAAATGAGCACAAAATGAACACGTGGGAACTTACTACCTGCCTCATGTATCACTGACTCATTCATCTCTCGATTCCTTTCACTTGTGTGTGTTTAAGAGGAATATGAACCATTAATAGTTTATTCTCTGTCTGTCTGATATTACGACAGTCCATGGTATCACCATCGGGTCGATCGACAGTCCATAGTAGGTCAAAATACGGTCAGTCCGAACTGATGCACAGAGAGCACATCGTCTGATCCAATGATTCGCCAAATGGGCTGTTGCCAAGACAAATGTAAGCTACCATGGACTGTCGACATATCTGATATACAATCATATGTTGCCTCATTATAACATTGCAGCTGTTATCCGGCTTCAATGTGAAGTGATCCAATCTACAGTTCATGGTCGCGTGACGCATGGACTGGTACATTCACCTATAATCATACTTGTCGATTCAGTAGGGTGTTTATTCCATTAAATTTTGACGAGTGAGCGAAAGTTATTCCATAAATATTGAGATATTGAGTCAGAACTTTCGAAGCGAGAGCGTCGTTTCCAATCGCACGTGAGTTGTTTTCCATATACCCTGAGTAGCAAGACATCACTCGGGGTGTATGGGTTTATACGACCCGACCTTTTAACTAATCACAATCCAGATATTTAACGCAAATTTGCTTGTGGGGTAATAATACAGGACATGTCGCCAGGAATGGTGGACTTTACGCAATCAGATGAGAGAAAGAACAACAACAACACGCATTTTGCTTAGTACACATTTTATGTATATATCATAACATAACATGACAACCAACCTATGGGAGCCGCGATGGGTGTGTTTACAATTCACCTATGCTATTGTCCGTGTATCAGACGCATCGTCAGCAATGTTCGCTCTTGTCTGTGTGCAATGATCATCCATTCGTTCTGGTCCATCCTTGAGCATCTTCGGGTAGTCCAGGGTACTGTCGTGGCAACATATCCTGGAACAGCTGATTTGACAATTTGACGAATTTCCGGCTGTTAGCCTTAGTATTGCATCCACCCGCCAGTCAAATGACCTCTTCAAGGGGCGATGGAAATTCACGGTCAAAGGTCAAGGGTCAAAGGTCATTTTCGCTTCGTTCATCCACCCTGATTATCTCACCACGAATGCTAAGAGATTTCACATTTCTATACTATTGATAGATGAGATAAAAATGGACGGGGTTGACAAAAGGTCGCTTTCGGAACAAAAGGAAAGCGAACAAAACGTCGCTTTCGGTATGTACCGCCGCAATTTGCAACTGCTTATGGGCGGGCCTGATTAGTAGGCATAACATATAACAATTCTTAGTTTGGAACGAACATTCCGAATTACAGTAATTTTGAAGCACTGTCGGGAATATAAATACATAGCGCATTTGAAGTGCATCGTACGGAGCCTCAAGAATGATGAAATAGAATTACCAGTAGTCACTTCGTGCCTTCTCTTTGGCGTTGGAGGTCAATTGAGATACAATGTTGGAGAAACCTGTGACGGATCAAGTTTTATTGTTTTGAGGAAATACGTACCGGTATGTCTGAATCATGTTGAATAGTCAGATCCTTCATTTTATTACCCAGTTTTCCCCAGATATATTTATATTGTGTGCGAATGAATGCGTGATAGAATATGAAGCTCACAGTCCGAATTTCGTCTGGTGACAACAATGACAGCATGAATAAGATGTGAACAGTTCGATTGGCAGTCCAGACTGGCTGTAGGTTCCCGATCGACTCCAGCTTTATATATGCGGTGGAGGCAACGCTACTGGGATGAGAAGTTGGCAGTAATGTCGTCATAAACTCGGCAGCTGGGCAAACAGGTACACTTTCATATGGATTAGTTCCGGCGGGTATTATTCAACGGGAGATATAATCTTTGTGAATATTTTTTTTTCCGCTACCATTCGTGCATTAAATAAGGTCATGTCAGCTTTAAGATATGTCAGATCTTGCATGAATCTGGTGACTATTAGGGATCTCAATATGCAGCAGCAGAAGAACTGGCTGGCAAGAGCCCCAATACTTATTTCAATATGCCGCAACAGAAGAACTGGCTGGCAAAGGAGCCCCAGTACTTAACTCAATATTCTGCAATGAAAGGTACTCAGTCTCCTGCTGTACATTTGTTGGATACAACCTTATATCAGTCTCAATGAATGTGAACAGGTAAACCACACCGGCATTGCATGATAATGCATGAGAGGTATAAATGAGATCTAACGACTTAATACAACTCCAGTATAGGACATTACAATGTGAACCATGTAAATTATTGGGTTTCACGACTGAGTTCATCCTCTCTATATTTGCATGTACATTTAGGCTTTGGCAAATGAGTGAAGAGACACGCCACTGAAGTGATCATATTGAGGAAGAGAGATATGTTCTACTATATTTTCCGACAGAGTGGACCTGAACAAAATAACTGTGTCATTCATAGACAACAAAAGCCAACAAATTTTGCTATATTGGCTTGGAATGGGTTGATTAACTATACATTTCATCAGCTAGTTCTCGGCTTGGTGTGCAGCGAAGCCAGCTGAAGCTGTCATGGTCCCAACACTTTTCACATTCGAAGGCATCTGTGGATATTGTCCATATCTGGGGAAGGGAGATAATCTCCAATTAGTAGGACTAGACTGTAGTACTCCGTTAATTCAAGAGTCCAATACTATAGGCTATTTCAGGACTGGTGTTTGGCTACCGCATGAGATCTGAACAGATTATCGTCTCCAGGAATAATATTAGATTAAAGTTTACAAGGCATCCTTGCGTACCTGTTATATATCTCAACCCAGTTCATACATGCACTGAGTCGATTTATTTATTTATTTTTTATTTATTTATTTATTTATTTATTTTTATTTTTATTTATTTTTTAAATGTTGTTATTGACAATCCATATTGGGTTACGTTTATATTAGTAACTGTTACTGTAGAGCGTATGACATTGACTATTCAAATATGCTGAAAGCATAAAGATGAATTTCATGGGCCCTATTCGGGGCACTCTGACTCTGACCGATTCCACTGATATCTGTTGAAAACAACACAGAAATAGTCATCCTTAGGGAGTCTTCAAGTTTTAGCAGTGGGACTGCTAAAATGTCCTAGAATTTTTATGCCTAAATAGAATGTCAGATCTTTCACCTTTGGTGAATCTCAGTTGGCAACTAGTTATACCTATTGGGGTTATTACTCATTCTAAACTCCCCCACCGATTTTCAAGTTGCCAAATTGTCTGTGACAGGAATTTGATACTGTCCCTAGAATTATGTATTTGTTGCGCTATATATGGAACTTTATTGACACAAAGCATCAACGCAGTCAGTTGACTGGTAATATAGTCATACAAATAAGAACAACAGGGTGCCTATATGTCCGATCACAAACCAAATGAAGGATCTCAAGTAGCAACTGATGACCAAGTCAGGATGATCACTCGCGCTGATCTGTACTCCCCCACCGGTTTGTCCACACAAACAAGTTATTTATAATATTACCAGTTGCAACACTATTCTCAGGTCCAAAATTCTGTGCGCCGAAGACAGCACAAAATGTGATGTTTGATGGGTTGTCTGAACTATACATGACAGCAAGTACCATATGTATCAGGATCAATTGTTGCATCCACAGGAATCTTGATATTCTTTATTTAGAATAAATTTAATTCTGGTTGACCAATTTGGAACAAGGAGAACAACTCTGTGATCACATGAAGTGAGTTTTCTCCCTTTAACGGATTGTAGAGCCTGACTTTCACCTGAAGAGTATAGTAACTTAAGCACATCTCCTTCATGAGATGCACATCACCTTGCGTTTCTTTTGGAACGCTATGCTGGTGGATTTCAATAGGTTCATAAACAACTCCGGAAATCTGGAGGTATTATTCCTAGATAGCTGTGTGACTGTTTGAAATTAATTAATTCAATCCAATTCAAGTCAGATGACAGCCAGAACAATATCAATTGTCTGCTCAAGTGCCACAGTTCATTACAGTATATGTGATCACTGTCAACTGAATTTAGTAGCATATTTAGATGGTCATTTTTACTGGCAGTTTTTACACAGAGACGAATATTTTAGCCGAGTAATAGTTATCCACACTAGATTTGTTCACATTAGCAATGTTCAGTGTGTGACTATAGCCAGGGTGTGCAAGACCATTCTGAATGCATAATAGCTCATTTGGCACAAGGAAACTGGCCAATCTAAACCAAGTCATCCATTACTGAAAGGCATGTCTGACTGAACAGGTATCTGGCTCATGCAGAAGATTGGTAATTCTCAATTTTCTCAAATCTATCCATAATAGAGATGTATATAGATATATTCATGCAGTTTGCAAAGTTATTGCAACATGTTTTGTAAAGTAAAGTGGGAGCAACTAGGTTTTCAGTCTGATAGTTGGTATCATGAAAATGTTGATATCATGAGTATTCTGTAGTGAGGGAAGCTACAGAAATTTAAACAACTTGTGTACTGTGTACAGGTAATATGTCTGTATTTTAATTGCTAAGCTTGATTTAATCAGTGCAATTGTAGTCTGTTGTCAGGGCACATTTATAGGGCATTTTACATATACTACTTGACCCAAAAGAGAAACACCTAGGCTAGAAGTTCCCAGGTAATATTGTATAAGTCTCAATCCATAGTTTTCAGATTTTGAATTGAGAGAATCCACCCAGATGAGGGCTTAGCCTTAATAAAATATGAATGGTGATTTCCTCACTAATTGTTTCCATGAGTAGAAGTATATTAGACCATTGGAACTAGCGAGGACTAATATGGAGATTTTTTACAAAACTCAAGTCTTAGACCGGCTTGCAGAATCGCATCCATGATTCCCCTCTAGTCTGTATTGCCACCGGGTTATTCAATATATGTTTATATTATTAAAGGTCAACCCAAACGATCTGAGGTCAAAAATATAAAAAAAATAGTCCTTTCGATTCTGAAAATAATGATATTTTTTTTAATTTTGTGCCGTCTGGTTGGCGAGATATTGCCGTTTGAAAGGTAAAAATCGCTCTCCTGTCAATTCCAGTTGTGACGTCACGGAGGGACAGCCGTCTTGTATTCTCTTTGTTAAAGCCGTATACCACAGTCATAAGTAGCTGCTGATTTCTGGACATTTTCGGAGTATCAGGGCATCATTTGTTAAATATGCTGCGACGTTGTGTAGTGGGAGGTTGCAGTTTTACTACAGATGACGGTGTTAGTATTCATTTGTGGCCTAAATACGAGAAAATCGCTGCAAATTGGACGAAATTTGTACGCAGCACGAGGGTGTGGAAAGAGGGCCCGAGCCAGTACTCGTATAATTTGCTCGGCACATTTTGAGAAAGACATCATTCGAGGACCTCTACAACGTAGCAGTTGAATTCGGGTACAAACCAAAACTAAAGAGAACAGCTATTCCAACTATCAAACCTAAGAACAATCAGAATGTGACGGCAAAGAAATCGGACAAGGAGAATCTACCACGGACATCGGCTGAACGAACCTTGCCTGCAAGCGAAGACTCGGGCAGGGAGACGGCTGTACATGCCCTGCTCGCTCTCGCGTCCCCGATGAACGCCCCGAATGCTATCCATGATGTGGCATTTGTTGCTTTGAGCACCTACAAGTTAGACTGGATGAGTCTCTATTTCATATGTACTATTTAATAATAATAAAATGATCTTTCTTAAATATATATACGTTTGATAAGTAAATAAATAATAAAAAAAAAAAAATGAAAAAAAAAAATAAAAAAATTATTTCAAGTATTTCTTAATAGGCAGAGTTACTTCCTTTTGTTTCCCCTTTAAAATACATTATGAAACAGGAGCTGGGTCCAGTCTACCTACAAGTGTGAGAGTGCATGTAGATCAGACAACGACAAAGTCGTACAGTGATCGGGCAAACCGGTCACCTTTTATTGTTTTTTTTTTCACCTATTGGTTCTGAACACCAATTGGATTGAATGGCTGTAGATACAGAAGTGATAATAATACTTTCATAATCCTTTGACATTTGAGATTGTGGGAATATCATTCGATTTCAATTTAATTGAAGTAATTTGTCGAAAATTGAGCAAATGTGAATGCCGATGCATCACGTCGTTTCGACACCCACTCACCACGGCTTACTTTTCGCCATGAATGTCCAAAGTTTATTATTATATAATTCTGAAATTGGTATTTCATGGAGATTATGGGAAAACAAACAGAATTCAAATCGGACGTATATCAGTAGAGTTATCAACAGTTTGCTGTCCATTCTGTCGAATCCCGGAGTTTATCCCTTCGAAAAGGCCGTCTCGGCCAGTAACAACAACAACAATACAAACGTGCTCGTTCTTGACATCACAGAATCGTTCTACATTCAATACAGTTTGAAATATATGGGCATTTGGCCTTATAGATGACGATAATAAAGTTTCCAGTCAAGTTGCAAACCAATCTGTATTCAACAAACGACCTCTCCGAATCTGTCGTCGTCGAGTTCCATGTTGTCAGAATGGTTGTCACTGTCAGAGTCGGAGCCGTACGGCTCAAATTGGTAGGGCTAAATTCCGTCGTTGGTCTTCAAGCAACTTATTTTGCCCGTCATCATCCTCCTCTATGTCTATTTCATCTTCTTGGCGAAAACTATTTCCATCTAAGGAGCTGATATCGCTCGAATCGCCATCTGAATCGGAGCTCTCACTGCACTCGCTTTCCGTGTTATCCGCTATTTTTTCTCAGGCAATTGCCCTGCGTGACGTCATCAACCCAGCTGTGAAAGCGTGAAAAAGCCACAGGCATTTGATAAGGGTCAGTAATGGATGGGTTGTCATCAGTCACCAGTTTGTCTTTGTAATGATTAAAATGATATGTATGTGTAGTGTACTCGCTCTTCTCATGCTGTTATATACACCCCAGATATACTAGTAACATGGAGTTAGTATGGATGGATGATCTCTGGCCCACAGTTAGTTATTCATTGATAAATGAATCACAATTGACCTTTGTGTCGGTGTAGTAACAAATAAACTATTGTCATAATATTATATATACCCCATTCTTCTAACAAGGAGTGAAGGTAAATCACTCGCCATCTTGTTTGAAATTCTCTTAACAACGTTTTCCGAAACGTAACAAGTACAAGTCGTTTGATTGGTCAATGCACTGGTTGCTATACGGTCATCACAAATTCCATGGAATGCGGAAATCTTGACTTCTACAGAGACAGCGATATTGGCCTATCAAATGCCGTGTATCTCCTCATGTTCGGTTAACGTTGTTAAGAAAATTGTTTCAACCATATTTGTCGAGTTACATGAAATACATCTTTTTGTTGCAGTAAATAATTAAAATCAATGCAGTAGGTATGTTCAACAAACATCATTTATTGGATAAAAGGTATTTGCAAAGTATGAACTGTGACTTTTCCCTTGGAAATTTCTATCTAAATTCGGGTTGTAATGGACAGTGCGGTACCTTGTCTGCGACCTTAGTTGGCGGGGTCCACATATGTAGATACATAACTACCACGGATAATTAGGATATTACTGAGATACCCATCTTATACTGACCCTTATCAAATGCCTGTGGAAAAAGCCCACTTTGCTCCCATATTACGTGTGTTTCTGATCGGATTAGAATTTTTTCAATATTTTTTTCATACAAAGTGAAGTATGAACTATGATTTTAAAGGATTTTTAGACAAACAAAAAAATCCGTTTGGGTTGACCTTTAATGCCCCAGTTTTCGACACCTCATGCTCGAACATGCGTCCTACGTACTGACAGTGAACTATACCACTTCAGCGGAGTAGGATTCGTAAACAATTATCATTTAGTCCTCGTCTGAATTAGTTTCGACGTTACAGGACAATAAATCATGTTCTCATAATTGAGACACGTTTGATCGTGGCGAAGACCATGCCGCTTTTCTACGAAGGGGCGCTTGCATGAGAGAGATGCCAAAAGTAATTATTATACATCCGAAATTAAAAGCAACGCGGGCAATATGTCCGGAATGTGGAAATTGCTGAAAGAGTTGTTACCTCAAAAATCAGAGAGAAACGGTATTTCCGGTCTAGAGATCAATGGAGAAATGTGCAATTCCCCTATTGGAATTGCTGAGTGTTTTAATTCATTTTTTTATTGATGTGGAGAAAAAATTAGCTGACAAAATTCCATCTGTCGCCATATTCCCTGTCGACTATTTACATAGAATGTTTCCTAACCTTTCCCATCATTCAATTTTAACTTGGTTAGTGAAGAAAATATTTTGAAACGGCTTGTGAATTTATCACCCAAAAAAGCTACTGGGCTGGATAATTATCAATCCAATCTTCTTAAAATAGCAGCCCCAGGTATTTCAAGTAGTCTGACCTTAATAATAAACAAATGTCTGTCTACCGGTCAGTTCCCTCAGGAATGGAAAACTGCACGGGTCTCCTATTCATAAGTCAAACGCAAAAACGGACCCCAACAATTATAGACCTATTTCTATTTTATCAATTTTTTCTAAACTCATAGAGAAAATTATTCATGAACAAATGTACGAGTTCATTCAGGAACATGGCATATTGAATGATTCACAAGCTGGGTTCAGAAAAGGTCACTCCACCGAAACTAGCTTGCATAGGTTGACCGAGTATTGTTATGAAAAAATCCATGAAGGTAAGCTCATAGGTATGGTTGCCTTGGACTTACGTAAAGCGT
Organism: Hanleya hanleyi; assembly: GCA_036873755.1. Taxonomy (NCBI): domain Eukaryota; kingdom Metazoa; phylum Mollusca; class Polyplacophora; order Lepidopleurida; family Hanleyidae; genus Hanleya; species Hanleya hanleyi. Next base: position 18,743 of record JAVTVY010008565.1, read on the forward strand.
TTGACACAGTCGACCACAGCATTCTTCTTTCCAAATTAAATTTCTATGGTTTTCATTGTACAAATCTGTTTAAAAGCTTCTTGTGCAATAGACAGCAAGTGACGATAGCAAATGATTTCATGTCTACGCCTCGAACTGTTAACATGGGTGTCCCACAGGGGTCGGCATTAGGGCCCCTGTTATTCTTATTGTATATCAACGATATTACCTGTTGCCTAGATCACTGTGAATCTAATCTGTACGCTGATGATACAGCCATTTATTATGCTAATTCAGACATTACAATTGTCAAGGCAAAAATCCAGCTGGATTTGTCTAATGTGTACACGTGGCTACGTGCAAATAGATTAAGCCTACATTTCGAGAAAACGAATGCTATGTTGATCGGCACACAATCTAAGAAAAGAAATATGGATACGAACCTGGAACTGACCCTATGTGATAATACTATTTCTCAATGTGAAAATATTAAATATCTAGGTGTCAAAATTGATGACTGTTTAAGATTTAGTGACCATGTTAACTACACAGTCAAAAAACTCAATAGGAGCATTGGGGTCCTGAAAAGAGTCGGGCCTTTTATTCCGAAGGATGCCAAATTTACTCTGTATAACATCATTGTCCTACCACACTTGGATTATTGTTCCACAGTCTATAGTGTTGCAAATGTTAGTGATATTGGTAGATTGCAAAGGATACAAAATAGAGCTATGAGGATAATATTGCAATGTGGTGCTCGAACTCACCGAGTTGACATGTTACGAGAATGTAAATGGTTAAGTGTGAAACAGCGTTTTTATTTTAATAGATGTGTACTTGTTTGGAAAACTTTGAACAAGGAAATGCCTGTTCACTTACAAAATTGCTTCAAACTTGCCTGGGATGTTCACCCTCATAACACCAGAAATGCTGTAAACGGCCTCTTTCGAGGAAATTGTCTAAAAAATTCATTGACCCATCTTGGGGCGTTGTGTTGGAACAGCCTCCCAAATGAGATCCAGAGCTGTGGAACAATCCAAACTTTTAAACGACATTGTAAAAATCATATTTTAAGTCATGTAGAGCCGTTTTAATATCTTAGTGATGCATATACTGTATCATAACCAGTGCAATAATAGTATGTGATGTTTTCATTTGTTTTTATCCATATTGTGTTGTTTAACTATATTTTGTTTTATTCCCTTAATGTATATATGTATATTATTTGTGCTAAGATGAAAAACAGCTATGCTGATTCTTATGCCAATAAACTGAAACTGAAACTGGTCCTGCACAGCCTTTGCAATGTCATTAAAACCTGCTTCTAAACCCAAATCCTCGCAACATCGGGATTTTCCGGTACTAGAGCAGAAAGTTCTTCCATTCTTGAATTTATCGGACATTATTATCAACCGATGGTTCTAAAATCACAAGACGATGAATTTTTCGGAGCTCATTCAAATATGCTGGAAGCTTCATTTTGTAACCCCAAATTCTCGCCAAAAGATATTCAGGGAGAAAGTTTTCTTTCTTTCTTGAATTTATCATTCATTATTATCAACCGATGGCTCTAAAATCCCAAGATAACCTTGGATTTTTCTGAGCTCATTCGATGATAGACACTGTATGGCACGAAGCCATTTTGGAGAAGGGAGACTTGGAAAATTGTTCCATTTCCGGTTTACTTTCAATGGCTTGTATATCATACTTTAATGGAGAATATCACTATTACATCTTACGAGGTTTTGCGATATGAAATCAGAGATTCCATAGTAGGCCTACAGCATAAATTATGTCCTATCATCAGCCTGGTTATAATAGGCCGGCGAAGCCGGCCTTAGGTCGGGCTTATGGGTAAGAAATCCAGACGACAACAACAACAACAACAACTCACACATACTGACGAACTTACCTTTTTCCTCAATATGGGCGGAGACTGTCGTTCGACGCGTTGTCAACGTAAACGTCATCGACTGGAGACTGACATGTTTCTCGTCTCGGTGAAACGAGAAAATAAATATTACATTCACGTTTACATCATTGATATTTAGCTCCTTCTGCAAAGCTCTTCCGAATTTTCAAAAGCCGACATTCGCAGCCTTTTTCATGCTTTTTCAAAGAAATCAACGTAAACTTCATCAAATTCGCACTGCGCCTGTCCGAAATCGAAGCGGACATGTTTCTTATCTCGCTCAAACGATAGTTTGACAAGCCAAAATGGGACAGAATGATTTTATTCATTTACACATAATTCTATGAACATTAATATATTTTTTCCTCTTTGCATCGCATATTTTTTTTGTCTTAAAACATTGGAAGAGCAAAAGCGCTGTTTTTTGTCACCGAAATACATCGGGGCACTTCGCGCAACCATGATTACTGTAAAGGTAACGCTCACGAGTTCAATCAATCAATATATTTATTGCACGACTCAGTACTACAGATTATGGCAAAGAGCAAAAACATTTACAAAAGGTAGAAAGAATATATACAATATATACAAACAAATAGAGAAAAACAGTGATATAATTTACAACCCCTGGGTAGAGGGTGGTGGGTGCCCAGCTGAGAGTGCGTAAATACCTTTTCATACCGAAAATAGCCGAAAGACGTGACAACGTGAAAAGCTGTCAACGGAAACTTCCGATTGCACGCTGGATTCGACCAATGAAATAACCAGTTGCTGGTGGGCTGTAAAAAATGTAAAAAGATAATCTTGCAGCCAACGGCGTGCGTGTTTCACCTCCAGACTTGTAGTCATGGCCTGACTCGACAAAAAAACGAAATAATACTTGTAATGTTGAAATGCTGGAGTGATTGTGGAATAAGGCCTCTCCCATAAACCTCCTTCAAATCAATAAATGATGCTGTCAAGGCGTTCGTCAATGACGCTGTCGCCATTTTGTATCTCGCGCCAAATCTTGTCTGTGCTGCGACCTCTGCCTGGAGATCACAACCGGAAATGACACTATTTCTTGAAATTATTGCCGATAAAAGATCATAAATTAAAACCAAAAATACACTGACGGTTGCAGACTTATGACAGCTTGGAACACAGACGCTTTATTACAAAAGACAATGTTTTTCAATTCAAAGATCATTTGTTGTAATTATTTGCTACATCTCTGTTATGGCAGAGACAAATCTGCACACAGAAAACGATGAGGTGAGCCGACCCACCAGCAAACGATTGGTTGTTGATGATCACATGTTTTTGCGCCACGTGACTTGCTTCTCCGAATGGACGCGAAATTTACCGAATCCGTGGTGAAAAGGTCTATACATGTATAATTGGTGTATGTAGGAGGAGATATATAGGTTTGTATAGATTTGCAGAGGGGTGGAATATGTCAGTTAAGTTGGGGGTTCCTTTTCGTTGAGTTTGGCACGAGGTTGTTCTAGTGCCCAGCAAGTTAGGAGGAAGTGAGTTTCGTCCTCCACTTCAGGGGCGAAACACACTGGTCACGTTCTCTGGTTGCGAGGTACATTTCTGTATCGCCCTCCTTCAATCTCCAGGCAATGGCAACTAATTCTTAACTTGCTCAGGGTCTGGGCATGAGCTACGTTTTTGTGTGTATAAGGTATGGCTGAAGTTCATATGTCTTATATATTTTTTGTAGGAGGGTAAGTTTTCCGGATTATATATGTCTTGGCGGAGGCGGTGGAAGAAAAAAGATTTCTATTTACTTTCGAGGGATTTTTGAAACTTTTCATTTGAGGATTTGATTTGATGCGATGGAGGGAAAAGATGACAGGAATCAGTTTTCTGTAGAAATAGTTTGGTAGTGTTCTCCCAGTCATGATTGGAGTTGGGGTGTTTTTGTAGTAGGTATATTTATCTTGGAGGAGTGGGTTACTGGTTGTTTGGAGTCTTTGTCTGTATTTAGCAGTTTTAATGAGTATGTCATGTAGAAGAGGGTACTGTCCGAGTTCTGCACGGCATGCTAGTATGTTGGTGGGGCGTTTTGGAAGACCAAGGGTCATTTTACAGTATTCTAAGAGGATTTGTTCATAGGAAGTTCTGTCATTGGTTTGCATTTTAATCCAGAAGTCATCATCTTATTTAACATTTTTCTATCTAGGCCCCATATTTCACAATTGTATAGCATAATTGGTTTGACAAGTGTGTGAAATAGGTGGTTTTTAGCCCACCATTTTGTCCGTGGTCCGTCGTCCGTTCGTCCGTCGTCCGTCCGTAAACAATTCTTGTTATGGCGATTTCTCAGGAACTACTGCATGGATCTTTCTCAAATGTGGTATACACGTTCCCCTTGGGGTCTAGTTGTGCAAGATACCTTTTCTGGTCCGATTCGAAAATCCAATATGGCCAAAAGGCGGCCATCTTGGATTTCCCCATGAAACCTTGTTATCGCGATTTCTCAGGAACTACTGCATGGATCTTTTCCAAATTTAGTACACAGGTTCCCCTGGGGATCTAGTTGTGCAAGATACCTTTTCTGGTCCGATTCGAAAATCCAATATGGCCACCAGGCAGCCATCTTGGATTTCCCCATGAAACTTTGTTATCGTGATTTCTCAGGAAGTACTGCATGGATCTTTCTCAAATTTGGTACACAGTTTCCCCTTAGGGTCTAGTTGTGCGAGATACCTTTTTGGTCCGATTCGAAAATCCAGTATGGCCACCAGGCGGCCATCTTTGATTTACCCGTGAAACATTGTTATCGTGAATTCTCAGGAAATAGTTCATGGGGCCTAGTTGTGCAAGGTACTTTTCTTGGTCCGATTTGAAAATCCAAGTTACGCTTCAAATTAATACGGTATTCCCGAGTTGTGACGTTACATCACAAGAGTAGGTGGAACAAACGGTGGGGCATATTCTATATATTGACTATAGAGAATATCCATACATTCACCTTCTATATCAAGGAGTTCAAATGATTCTGAATTAAAATGTATTTCTTCAAATTTTAAATCAGTTTACTTTAGTCCATGCCAGTGCAAGTGAACCGTTTCGTCTGCCGACGGATCCTCAGGACATTCACTCTCGGACTAACTTTGCTCATTTCACTTGTACTGTAACAACCGACATCAACTACAGTTTTTAGGAATCTTGAAACTCCTGAAACTTATAAAGATAATATCTTGGTGTTTTACAGTGTCCCTTTTTCGATCTTTTTCGCGCAAATTCTGCAAACAAAATTACAAATCATTTGTTTTTCTTAGTAATAATGGACAAAAAGATCCTCTTGTCATTAGCTTACAATTATCGGACAATGGTGGGCGCCAAGATCCTTCAGGAACTCTCGTTTAGTTTAATGGGGAAGCTGCAGTTGCTGGTTGTTTTTTGTAGTTTGAATAAGGCTTTCATAGCTTTGTTTTTAAGGTTGGACACAGAGGAGTTGAGGGTACCTTTACTGTCGACTATTGTCCCTAAATACTGGTAAGTCGAACACTGTTTAAGCTGGACGCCATTAAGCTTAAAGGTTGGCCCTTGAATTCGTTATGTTCCGCTCCACGCAAGTGTTCGCTTTTTGTCCCATTTCCAAAGATAAATTATGTTTGGTTTCATGGGCTAATAACATTTACACAAGTATCTTGTTGAAATAATGACAAAAACAAACTTTTTCTTCTTATTTTCTTTTATAAATTGATAATGGTGGAAGGATGGCTCCATGGTAATTTAGTAAGTATCTGAGTGGTTCCAAAGATAAAGTGAACAATGACTTTCCTTGCGTCAAGCACTGATGAATTCTACTCGAGCAGCAGTTTAGTTCGGGATAAAAACAAAACAAACTAGACATTGTTGGTACAATGACGCGGTCTTTCCCTTCTTACTGCAAATGAGTAAATACATGGTCGCAGGCCGCTTTGGTCGCGACCATTGTTTTGGTCGCTTTACACGCACATGATACGTTGTTTTCACATTGCTTGCTACTACCTTATAGTTTTTTTATTGCGTTTTTCTTCTAACAAACTTGCCTATATTGGTAAGCGGCAGCTGTTGAACATATTCCCGAGCTTTATTTGTGCCCTACACGGCTCCTTCATCTATCCGAAAATGTTAGTACTTAATGTGTTTAGAAAATTGTCCCTGGAGTCCAAACAATGGCTTGAATGGAGAAAGTTAAGCTTGAGTTTTGGTCGCCTGGAGATTGTGCTTCTCACAGACTGTTTTTCTGCCCGACAAAATGACCCCAAATATCGATGGTCATGTGACATGAAGCAAAATTGGTTCCATAGTTGCATTTGTACCAGGAAATACGGAATCATTCTCAAGGAAAGAACTCATTCTTCAAAGTACCGGGCAACAAGTCCGTATCTATTGCGGTTCAAGAGTTATAAGGTTTTCAAAAATGAGCCAACCCCGTCATGTATCATGACATTAATTTTATTGCCAACACGGGATGCCTGGAGTGCTACAGCCGAATCGCTATAGCGAAATTGACAGCGACCATTGAATAGATGAAATCAACAAATGACCACAAACAGGGCGAGAGAACCGTTTAGCGGCTTAATAGTTAGGGAAAATTGTTTTTTTAATATCTCTAAACCTATCAAAGCTACATTCCTGAAATTTCACAGGCAAATACATATATATATTCTCTCAATAATAGCTAAATATAGTGATGATTGAGTAAATACTTTTCGTAAAATTTGAATAAAGCGTAAATTTCACAAATTGCTAATTATGTTCTATTCTTTCTGGTATATCTTGATGGCTTCTAATGTTTTTCTGTTACGTCATATAATGACCTACATTCATGTGCAAATTTCAACTTGAAATTCCCAACAGTTTTCGAGTTATAACCCTGTAGTCGCAAAACTGTCGGTGACCATATCTCAAGAGCCAAGGTCAAGGTCAGGTTGAAAATGTAGTGACGTCATACTTGCATCATGGCGTACAAATGTACCAAATTACAGATTCCTGCATGTTGTAGTTTTTGAGAAAAACGCGAACAATGTTTTTTACATTGTGCGATATTCAAGGTCAAGGTCACATCGGATCGTTTTATAAGTAGCACCGAAAGAAAGACAATATTGTGCTTACTATTGTGTCATTGTTTCCTACCTGTCAGTGTGTTACTTTTTCAGTAAATGGAAGCCGTATTTTCGATATTTGGATGCTCATCACTTCAAAGATCAAGGTCAAAGCCGAATTCTGACACAAGTGCTGACCTTATGACGTGATGTAGGTCACGTGACCTCATTTTCAGACTGATGGCATCAGCCGTTCACGATTTGACCGTCAAACTTTGCACTCATACTGAGACGCTCCCAGAGGTCAAATGTCAAATTTAGGGTCACGTACTTTTTGGCCATTAAAGTGTTCATTAATGTTACAAGAATCAATGCCGTATCTCATTTCCTTCTAAAATGACGTATTTTGAAAATCATCAAAGGGGAGATAACTACTGTTTCTTGTTACGTAACAATTCGAAAATATAACTACAGCATGGCCATATATAAGACTTACCAACCATCTACTTTCATTCAGATATGTTCTTCAGTTTTGCCTGTACACCGCTAACAAGGAAAACAGCACCAGGGGAGAGAACTCGAAAACTGCTTGTCTGACCTACTTATTTTATTGGCTTATTTTGTTGGGTACATCTGCAAACTTTTACATTCTAAATTTCAGCTGCTTCGTCTTATGCGTTTGGTCAATATTCGCAAAATAATGTTTTTATCAGAAAAGCCCATAGCTCAATAGGTCAAGGTCAAGGTCAAAATTGAATACTTGTACCAGAAACTTCAGCCTAGTATATACAAATGAGTCAAATATCTAAGCTGTATATCAAGCCGTTTAGCCGCTATTTGAAAAGTGAAATAATAATAATAAGAATAATAATAATCTAGAACTGCAAGCAGTTATGATGGCTTCCATATCTAGGCTGTTTTTGCAATTGCGATAGCCATATTTCATGGGCAGATACTTATGGTGTACGTTTAACAGCCGTCTAGCCACACCACCCCTCCCCCCCCCGCCCCCCACCCCACCCTGTGGAACGTGCAGGCTCATTTTCTCAATTGTTGGCAACATGCCAAAAATTCAAAAATGGACTTTGAGCTTCAAAAAACACTTTTTCTTGGTCAGCAGCACGCGGGGAACACGTTTCTGGCCTTTGTTTGCGCCCTAGATGGCTCCTTCATCGAACCGAAAATGTTAGTACGTTGAAATAGGTACAGAAAACGGTCCCTGGAGTCCAGACAAAGACTTGAATGGAGGAAGTTGAGCTTGAAAATTAGTCGCCCGGACATAGCGCTTCTCACAGTATGCTTTTGTTAAGTATAGTTTCAGCCATAAGCTCAGACCTACTCAAATGTCACGTTCTAAAATACCTCTGAAACTAATAACGCGATCATGCTGAAATTTCACTGACATTATACCCGTAATACAGTGAGTATGTATGCCAAATATCAGAACAATCCGACTCGTCGTTTGTGTAATATAAAACAAAGGCACTTTTGACACATTATGCGATTTTTGGCAATCTTCGTTCGTCTATAACTCGAAAAATATCAGAGCTAGACCCTTAAACCCTCCAGTTTGAAAAATAGACTAGGATCTGGAGAATACAATGCAGCAAACCAGAAGTCTGTATCTATCATGGTTCAGGAGATATAGCTCTCTAAACTTTTAATATTTGTCAAATTATGTGATTTCTGGCATTATTTGAAAATCTGACAATTTTGATTGCTTTATAGCGGCAAAACTATCAGAGCTACGAAAAAATGGATGGCACATTTGTGAAAGAGCTGCTTCTGGAGAATAAAATGCAACAAATTAGAAGCCTCTATCTCTCACGGTTCGAGAGTTACAGCTCTTCAAACATGTGTTCAGTTTTTGACAAAATTCAAGATGGCGGCCAAACCACGTGACATAGGCGCAAATTCTTTGCATATTCATGACCGCCATATGATATAACATATATTTGGACACTTTCGCCGTCCAAATCGGTAACTTGAAAATTCGGTCATTTTGATTGGTCGCTGGTGGCCATTTTGTTTTACGGAGCAACTTTTCAAATAGAACATTGGAAGACCTTGATCCATTGATTATGTGTACCAAATTTCGTATTGATTGCTTCATTGGTTCCAGAGGAGTAGGGTTTAGAAGATTCTTTTTTTAAAACGGAGTAAATCCAAGATGGCCGCTGAACCCTTTGACCAATCACAACCAATTTTCAATATGCACTAGATCTTCACATGTCTAATTACGTGTGTGAAGTTTGAGCATGATCGGCTTGACGATTGCTGAGATTTAGCATCCACAAAATCAGAGAGAATAATAATAATAATCCGAACAATAATAAGAAGTCTTTCGACTTTCGTCGGAAGCCTAATCAGTAGAATAACAATAGGTCTATCCATCGGAAATGGAAAGACCTAACTAGACAATAGCTTTTGCCTGGTAATATAAATTAACAAATGTGCTGATTCAAGTAATTAATTAAATTGGTGATTACATTTTATAAACTGAATAATATCATATTTGCCACAAAATATCATCCAACAGTGTCCATTTCTTCTTCATTTGAAACCATGGAATATTCTCAGTCAATTTATTGGAAGTAATAAAAATCAAAATTTGATATTTTAACTCTTTTTTTTAAATAATAATTTATTGACGAACACTGGGATAGAAGTACAACACGACAAATATCACATATACAACTACATCACAAAAAATGATTTAGAACGATATTTACAAACATTTAACATAAAGAAAAAAAAACATATCCAATGTACACAAACATTTTTTGAATAATATACCCCATTTTACTTCTTTATACCATTTTCCGTGTATACATGTACAGAAAATACTTAAACGGGGTAGGAGTAATGTGCAAATAGTAGACAACATATAAAACACACATATCAATTAAACTATGAAATATACATACATACTTCTATCCAGTTTTTGCTTGCTGATCCTTTCTTCTGGGATCTGTCACGACCAAAAAACGTTTAAATGCATGTTGACAAATGATACATTTACATCGCATTATTCTACAGTGTTTGAGATAGAGGGTCCATTTCAATAGTAAAATGATGTAGCTTTACACAAATACTGTACATTTCTTGACGGAAAAAAAGAATGTAGTGATAAAGAAAAAAGTGCATATCAGGCAATTTTCAATCGATATCATATTTAATTATTTATGTCTTATACATAAGTATAAAATAATTTGCGAGTTCATGACGAACTAAACCTGAAATACTTATGATGTACCTCTCACAACTTAATCAATTTAACAAATTGGCATCCAAATTTCAAATAACCCTTTAACCACTCAAGATAAACGCTAGATAAACGTCTCTGTTCTGTATTCCATTTGTTTGGCTTCAATATGTCTCTCAAAGAGTCAAAAAGGCAAAAGAGAGCGATATGAAACAAACTAGATTCCGAACTTAATTGCGGCACAGAATTGAGTAAAATGCCGAAGAAAAAACACGGTTTCTGTTCGCGTACAACGTCTTAAATACGAAATTTATCGGTGTATATCTTGTCCGGTATTTAATAGTTTGCTCAGTATGTAATTCGTCGTAGATAAGAAATTGATCTATTTTTTTTTCTATGGTACTCCTGAAAAACTACAACAGTTCAGCAGGTTATGCACAGTATATATATCGATGTCAACTTACATGGCGCCTTCCTCTCAATTCAAAATGTTCAGTTCAGTCCTTGCAAAGTTTCCACTCGTCTTGTTCGTTGACTTTGTGATACAAATATATGTCAGTTTACAGTTTTACCCGTATCTGTGTCTTGTGTTTCTTCTCTTCCCTAAGTTTGTATGCGATTGCTCCTAATTGCCCTCTTTTCTTTTTCATTGACACAGGTAAATCCGTGCGAATACTCATCTTCTTTTGTAGGAAAGACCCAGAACTTCGTCTCGGTCTTTTTGCTGGACAAAGGCTGCGACCAAAGTCGGCGGTCTGTCGTCTCTTTCACTCAGCGGCAAATAGACAGGGAGACGGTGGACATTTTTCAACAACATTTTATTTACCTCATTTTCCGGCATTTCAAGATCCCTGATGAGTAAATTCCGGCGTAGTTTTCTCTCGGACAGTGCAGCGTTACGCTCTTCTTCTTTCTCCATAGGAATTCCATAAAACAATAAATTTGGTTTTCGGTCATGTATTTCCTTGAGCATTTGTTGTTTCTGTAAGTTCTCGACCTTTTGAAGTACCGGTAGTTCATTACTGAATTTCATCAATTTCTTTTCCTGTGCCGTTGACTCGTGTTCATTCATTTTCAGTCGTTCCTCCACTATGTCAACTCGTTCATTCGTTTTTTTCAGTTCGTTTTCTACATAACTTGTTAGTCTATCGAACCTATCGTTCATGGCGACAGTCATACTAGTGATAAGAGACTTCAGCTCTGTAAATTCGTCACTCACTATTCCACGTGCTTTTGCACGAGTTTTTGTGGGGTTGCCAGTGTCGCCTTTCTTTTTAGTTTTCCCTGACTCTTCGTCACTTTCTGAAGAAATATCCTCATAACTTTCCTCTACGACGTTCGTTGACTTATTTTGGCCCTTTTTAGCAGATTTAGGTGGCATTTTGAGCGCGATGTTGGTCGATAACACAGATCTTTCTCGGAGCTGTTCAAACAAGCGTCCTGCTCGCCATGTAAAGCCAACCGGAAGCCTAATATTTTAACTTTGTTACAAAATTTAATCATACCAAATTAGGCTAATTGAAAACAAGAAAAAATTAAAAGAAAATCTCTCTAAATTTTGTTGCTGTCAATATTTCCACTTTGTTGCAATCATACAGTAGTACGAAAATATATGGGAAGGTAAAATATCCACGAAGGGAAATGTTTGAAAGCGGAAACGTCTTGCATTCACAAAAACTATAGGCCTACCCTTTAAACAGTGGATAATTATCGTCATGCCTTCACTGATCTGCAAGGCAGCTTATACAAAACAATTTGTAGAACACGAATAAGTTTCATGTAGCATTCTTGAAATATTTCCATTTAACTTAACTAAACGGTTATATTTCAGCAATCTGCTCTAAAGTACCAGTATTTCAAGAATGAAGTTTTGACAAACCGTTCTGCTCATCAGGACGATTTTCACAAAATCTGTAACCAAAATTTGATTCCGTCACATTTATGGTTTTTTCGTTTTTGGCTTTAAACTAGTGGTCTCCTGTTTATACATCTGTCTTGTTTTTATATAGAAAATTTCTTTTCCTTGAAGTTTGTTAAATACAATTTATGCAGAAGAAAAAGAAAAATATACATATATGTGGAACAGCTTATAAATATAATTTTAATAGCTGTGTAACGAAAGTGCAGGTTGACAACGACCCCTTGGGATCCCCTTTAATAAATCACAGCTTCCGAATGATACGTGACTATGTGAAATCGAAAGTTACATTGTGTTTATGTGTGCGGTTCACTTACCTGATGGAATTCAACGCTGTAATTTTCCTAGAATGAACTATAATAATCCAGGAGACAGACAATGCCTCGAAATCCCGGTGAAGTTATCTCAAACGATCAGTCGGGACGGTAAAAGGGACCCTGGTGAGCTCGCTTGCTTCACTGTAGATGACGTCAGTCAGGAATCCGGAAGTCGGTTTCAGAGAATATGCAGATTAGGACAGTAAACTTTGCGGTCGTCGTATGAATTAACCAGAGAGAGTTGGAAGCTGAGATTTACCAGTTACGTCCGTTATGAATTATGGTTTGTTCCTCCATAGCCATATTTATCCAGCGAAGTCCAGATAAACTGATCGGGAAGTGTTGTAATTTGACAGTAAAGAGGGCGCTGGTATCTTCGACGTCTGTTTCTACCTTTATCCACAGAAGAGCGGTATCCCTATATAAGCCGGACTCACGCTGAAACGACAGAGACCAGCAGAAACTTCGAGGTGAGAACACGCACGATTTATCGGGGAGAAGAAATCCAATACATTGCCGGGCCGGGACCAGGCCGCCGAATTGGAGAAGTGCCACCGCCGAATCCTATAGCATCATTGCATACATTTACACACACTTACAATCACACGTCCGGGCTGTGTTTACTCTACTTCGATCTCTACCTATTTCAACCGTAACGCACAGTTGTGTGGGTATTGCGCTGGGAGTTAGGGTATAGACACTTATCGTCAATGGTTATTCCTAATCTCTACTGTACGGTAGTGCAGGCTCAGCTCTGGGAATTAACTAACGGCGTTAGTGTTGATAGCACGGCCATACCTTTATGGTATCGATTAAGCTGTATCCGGTAGGAGACGCTAGTCTCTGTGAAGAGGGTACAGCTAGGCAAATCATACACAGTTCCTACCTAAACAATTATCCACGCACACACGAACTTAAACACACAATCTACGGGTTGAAATACATTCACGCTTAACACCCACAAGCTATAGGTTCGAGCCTATAGCTTGATAAATATACACCTACCCAGTCAATCGTACGATAAACGATTATCCATTCACGCCTCCATAAGCATAGTCTCTCACCACCCTGTACATATATTGAGTAATTCACGGCCAATCATAGATTACTACTGTCTCATACAGTAGTATATAAAGGGGGAATCCTTGACCAGATGCCCATCTATTGCGGGTGACCATACAGTAGTATAGAAGCGGGTGCCGATTCCAGGTGCCCATACAGTAGTATAGGAAGAGGGTTACTAGATCAGGTGCCTGCCTATCCACCGTGTGTTATCGATGTCCGATCCTATGTGGACCGTGTAGCCGTGAACTCTAGCCTTGATGATTCATCCTTGGAGCCGGACCGCGGAGTGAGTCGCCGTGAGCGGGGTCGCTAAAGCCTGGGGGTGTATTCCTACGAGGGGGCCGTCTGCTGCTGTGGTGAGCCGTGCAGTTGAATAGTCCTGCGGTGTTACAGAGAGACGGGCCGGTGCCGTAGAAGCCTTTGTACTGTGATAGTACTGTCGTGCCCAGGCCGTCCGCATCCATTGACGGTTATCAACGCTTGGAGGGGCTTAGTCGTGTAAGACGAGACACGACGACGACGAGAAGTCCATACTACCCGAGGGAAGAAGACCGGGGGAAGGAAGACACACGTCGGACATAACCACGGAGGGGCCTAGTCGTGTAAGACGAGACACGACGCAGTGTTCATCCATACGGGAGTGAACGAAGACCTGGGGAAGGAAGATAGACGCTGGACCTTTCCACGTATACCTGGGGAAGGAAGATAGACGCTGGATCCTACCACAACGCCCTGGGGAAGGAAGATAGAAGCTGGACCCATCCATGAGAGAACCGGTCGTGACCAGACTGTGGCTGTGACCAGGCCTGCTCGCGAAATAGCTAGGGCTATCTATTTTGTATATATTTTCTATTGAACTTCGGTTAATGATAACTATAAGAGTACAGATAATTCATAGAGTAGGGATCTTCTTTGCAGGGATTGTACGCTACCACGATTTGAATCCTGTATACCTGCTCAAAGAATTATATGTCAGTATTGCATTAATTTGCTTTGGTTGTCATTACAGGTCTTCCTTTCCAACCTCCTTGATCCAGACAAGGTGACAGGTTGAATCGAACTCCCTCGTTGGCCAGGATCAGTGCCCGAGTGCGTTCCCAGTAGCCTGACAGTTTGTCTTGGGGACCCTGCACACTCTGTGGATATGAAACATCCATTATCCCACGTAATAAGTAGTAAAAACGTTTCAACTGGTGGCAGCGGTGGGATGGCCAACTTCTGGGAGACGAAGGAAAGGAGACCAAGCCTGGCGGATAGCATGGATCCGGACCAGACAACCATGAATATAACTGGAGATTTCGGCGCCGAGTTACGACAACCGGGAGCCAGGGGTCAACCACCTGACGGAAGAGGAACCAGAAGGAAGCTTCCCCAGATACCGATTCCTTGCAGACTACGTGACATGGGAAGAGGTGTTGGTTCCGGGCGATCGACTACAGCTACTCGGGCTTCTGAAAATCTTCTTGACTTGTCCACGCAAGAATTGGAAGCGGAGCTGACGGCACCACCGGCCGAACTGACGCCACGACCTTCAGGGGAGACGTCTACCGAAGATCAACTGAGGGGGCGTGGGCCAGTGCCTGAACAACCCGACGTTGACTTAAGACGAGAGGTAGAAGACCAGCGTAATGTCTCAAATGCATTATGCACAGCGATGACCGCCATGATGGGACAGGTGTCCACGTTGCTGAGAAATCAAAGTGCCAGTGAGGAGATGACTCCATCGAAGGCAGAAGATTACACTTATTCTGGGCCGGCCGGACTGGAACGGGGTCGAGACAGAGCCGCATCGGGGACGACGTCGAGGCGAGATGAATCACCGCCAAGAAGATGCCGGGACGAACCACCTTCAGTTTCATGGGACCACCCGTTACAGTCGTCCACGCCCATGGGGGAACCTAGACGGCCGAAGACGACAATGGTGAAGGCCGCTACCTACGATGGTACCATGCCATGGCGGGATTATTTGGCTCACTTCGGGCACTGCGCCGTGATCAATGGATGGACCTACCAACAGCAGGGTCAATACCTAGCCGTCGCTTTACGGGGGTCAGCGCAACAGGTGTTAGCCAGCCTTAAGTCTGCACCAGGAAGTACCGACTACGACCGCTTGAAGGAAGCCTTGGAGAACCGATTTGCCCCGCCTAATCAGATGGATATGTACAAGGCACAGCTGAAGTCCAGACACCGCGAGAGTGAAGAAGATCTTCCGGGCTTGGCTCAAGCACTAATCCGCCTGGCACAACTGGCCTATCCCGACGCCGGAGACGATGTTCAGGATACCCTAGCCAAGGATCAGTTCCTGGACGCCATCGGTGACGAGCTGAGGTTTCAAGTCTGGCAAACTAGGCCTACAACCTTGGATGCGGCAGTACATGCGGCCGTGGAACTGGAGGCATTCAAGATCTCCCAGCGCCGGAAACCCTGGCCGACAGCCAAGTCAACTGCCCCGGGAGAGGGAGATAAGGCAGCCGCACCCCCTGAAGAGGATGAGACGGAGAATCAACGGTTAAGGGAAGAGGTAAAGAGGCTAATGGAGGTGATTAAGAAGAACAGTGAACCACCAAGACCACAACGGCCAGGACGATACCAGTCCAGATGGGGGCATAGACGTGACCGTCAACAACCATACGACAGCCATGATCGTACATCAGGATGCTGGTCATGCGGAAGAGACGGCCATTACCGTGCGAACTGTCCAGAGTTGCGCAGGCCGGATGATCATCAACCCCCAAGACAACCGAAACCTCCACCGAAACCTCCTACAGTGAATACCTCTGGTGAAGTCGGATTGTATCTCCCGGCCAAGATGGGATCCGTAGGATTGTGGTGCTGCGTCGACACAGGTGCATCAATTCCTCTTCTGAACGTGCGGGTGTACAACCAGCTGAGTCCCCGACTTAGGCCGGCATTGAGAAGTCCCTCCTTTGCGTCCATTCGTATGGTTGATGGTACCTCTATGGCACTACAGGGTGAAGCAGACTTTAAGATCACGATAGATGGGACTACCCGGACTCAGACGATGATTGTTGGGACACTGACCGTGGATGCCCTCCTTGGTTATGATTTCCTGAGTAGCCATTGTACTGCGATTGATACGGAGAAGCATCGAGTGAAGTATGGCGGCCGATATGTCCAGTGTGAGGTCGTGGGGAGCCACGAGTGCCATCGGGTGTCTGTAACGGAGACTTTTACTATCCCAGCTGGAGCTGAGGCAGTGGTGACGGGGACCGTCCGAGGTGCTCTACCGGGAGAGGTTGGCATGGTGGAAAATATCACTGGGTTCACACAGAAGACTGGAACCATGGTGGCCAGAGCCCTGGCCGAAGTTGACCGTGACCATGAAGTTACCCTGCGGTTCCTTAACCTGTCCACTGACCCCGCCATAGTACAAGCCGGCACTCTGTGTGGTAGTTTGACTGAAGTGGAGGTAGTAGATAATTCAGCTCCACTCACCACAGAGCCTCTGAACCAGCATGGTCCAGCCTCTGGTGAAGCAACGGTGCCTACCCCAAGATGTCCACCGCACCTACGGGCCTTAGTACAACAGTCCAGTGAGGGATTGGAAGTTGAGAGAGCTTTAGCTGTAGAGGACTTGGTTACTCGCTTCACCCATTTGTTTGCCAAGGATGGCAGTGACTTAGGGCGAACAACGATGGTACAGCATCATATCAAGACGGGGAATGCG
Source organism: Hanleya hanleyi (assembly GCA_036873755.1). NCBI lineage: Eukaryota > Metazoa > Mollusca > Polyplacophora > Lepidopleurida > Hanleyidae > Hanleya > Hanleya hanleyi. The sequence continues at coordinate 35,854 of JAVTVY010008565.1, forward strand.
CCACCTATCCGGATTCCTCCACGACGTCCACCCCTCCATGCCCGTGGAATAATAGACGACCAGGTTGAAGACATGCTGCAGCGGGGAGTCATTGAGCCATCTAATGGGCCTTGGTCTGCTCCGGTTGTCCTGGTACGGAAGAAAGATGGGAAAATGCGATTCTGCGTTGATTACCGAGCCCTCAACAAAGTAACGGAGAAAGATGCCTACCCCCTGCCGAGAATCGACGAGTCCCTGGATTCTCTGTCTGGTGCCTGCTGGTGGAGTACGCTCGACCTGATGTCGGGGTACTGGCAGGTCGAAGTAGCGCCGGAAGACAGATGTAAGACCGCCTTTGCCACTCGACGGGGCCTGTACCAATTCCGGGCCATGCCTTTCGGGCTTTGTAATGCTCCAGGAGCCTTCGAGCGATTAATGGAGGCAGTTTTGGCAGGCTTCCATTACGAGACGTGCTTAGTGTACCTCGACGACATAATAGTTTTTGGTCGGACCTTCGAGGAGATGATCCAACGACTGGAGGAAGTCTTCCAGAGGCTTCAACAACACGGCCTGAAATTGAAGCCCTCGAAATGTGTCATCGGGAAACGACAAGTCCTTTACCTGGTCATATAGTGACGCAAGACGGGATTGGTACCGATCCAGTGAAGATACGGGCTGTACGAGAGTGGCCGACGCCTGTTTCCCAAACAGATGTCAGAAGTTTCCTCGGCCTGTGTGGGTACTATCGGCGTTTTATACGAGACTTTGCGACGGTAGCAGCCCCTCTACATCGACTGACGGAAAAGAAGGCGGTATTTATGTGGGATGATACAGCCCAGACGGCATTCGACCACCTAAGACAGAAGCTGACGACCGCACCTATGTTAATGATGCCAGATTTCCGACAGCCCTTCATCCTGGACACAGATGCCAGCAATTTCGGCATTGGGGCCGTCTTGTCCCAGGAGATCAACGGGGAAGAGAAGGTCGTAGCCTATGCCAGCAGGGTGTTGTCCAAAACAGAACGTGCCTACTGTGCGACTAGAAGGGAACTTCTGGCTGTCGTGTACTTTGTAAAGTACTTTCGGCATTATCTGTTTGGCCGAAAATTTCTGCTGCGCAATCACCATGGGTCCCTGAGGTGGTTAATGTGATTTAAAGAACCGGAGGGACAGTTGGCTCGCTGGATACAGGCCCTCGGAGTCTACGACTTTGAAATCCAGCATCGACCCGGACGGAAGCACGGAAACGCTGACGCCATGAGCCGAATCCCGTGCAAGCAGTGTGGACGGTCAGGTTCCGAGGTCCGGGAAGCTGCCCGTGTTACGGAGATCGTACCGCCGACTGCAAACTTCAGTCAAGCTCAGGCCGCGGACCCAGACTTGCAGCCTGTCCTGGAGTGGGCAAAGAAAGGCAGTCGACCAGCCAGAGAGGACATCAGTCAATATGGACCGGTAACTAAAACCCTGTGGGGTGCCTTCGATCTACTGGAGATGAGTGGATCCTTGCTTGTACGGAGATGGGTGAATGCTCGGGGAGAAGTGAAACGACGGCTTCTGGTGGTCCCTCGCTCCCTCAGACGGAAAGTCTTGAAAGAGTGTCATGACAGCGTAACCGGTGGTCACCTTGGGGTGAAGAAAACCTTGGCAAAAGTGAGACAGGCGTACATGTGGCCTGGTCTACAAACCGATGTTCGGCAATGGTGCCGGAGTTGCGACGTTTGTAATCGCAGGAAGTTGGCGGGACGGAAGCCCAGAGGTCCTCATCGCGGTCAGATGACCGGAAGTCCAGGAGACAGAGCAGCTGTTGATATTCTCGGGCCATTGGCAGAAACCTGTCGGGGGAACCGATATGTAGTCGTCATTGGAGATTATTTCACCCGTTGGGTGGAAGCTGTGGCCCTACCCAATCAGGAAGCCACGACGGTTGCCCAAGCTGTCGTAGACCACTTCGTGACCCGATTTGGCGTACCAATGGCCATCCACTCTGACCAGGGGCGTCAGTTTGACAGCAGAGTATTCCGGGGGATGTGCCGCATACTCGGAATGAGGAAAACGAGGACTACACCCTATCACCCCCAGTCGAACGGCATGATTGAACGGTTCAACCGGACCTTAGCCCAGATGTTGCATGCCAGCATTGACCGTCACCCGGACGACTGGGATCTTCACATTCCGTTGGTGCTGATGTCTTAACCGTGCGACCGTTCATGAGACAACGGGATATTCCCCAAACATGATGGTGTTTGGGAGGGAAATCGCCTTGCCGTCGCACCTGACTTTGGGAGCGCCTCCGAAACAGCAGGTAGAGCCGACACAGTGGGTCGAAGATCTCCGGGATGAGATGGCTGAGATACACGAGTTTGCCCGAGAGACTACGAAGAAGAGCTTGAGGCGGCAGAAACGTATCTACGATACGAGAGCTTTTCCCCACAAGTACAAGCCTGGTGATCAGGTTTACCTGTATATTTCCGCCACTAAGCGTGGAGAGATCCGGAAACTACGAGACCGGTGGGGAGGGCCTTATACTGTGAAAGAAGCCCTGACGGATATCGCATCGCCGACGAGGCTGGTGGCCTCCGTGTAGTCCATCATGATCTTCTTAAGCCCTTCTACCCCAGAGAGACGTCGGATAGTGAGACCACTGAGTCTACAGAGAATGATGGTGATGTCGAGTCTGAGAATGACTCGGAGCCCGCGACGGTCTTTCCATATCCGGTGGAGCATCCAGCCGCAGTGAGATCTCCAGCACCTCGGCAGACGAAAAGCGGACGGAGAACCCGTCGGCCTCGAAGACTGGCAGACTACGAGGTTGGGTTACCGCCGGATCCTCCTGTTGAAGACGAGACGCCACTTTCGGAGGAGCAGATGGCCTTGCCGGAGACGTGGAGTCCTCCACGAACGACTCGTGGACGTCGTGTCCAGCGACCGAGGCGCTTTAATGACTACGTTTTAGCCTGCAAGTGGACAGGAGATGCACGACCGTATGGTCGGGGAAATACGGTTGATGCCCGTGATCGTCTAGGGATGACCTGTGGGGCAGGTGCGACCTCCAAGTACTCCCGTGGGCGACGAACACAGGCTGGCCGATCCCGAGGCTTTACTGCCTCAGATGCATGATGCATGATTCCAGCAAGAGACAGCTGGGGCCTGCTGTGGACCTGATGTCCATTGCAGGTGACGACGACTTGACCAGGAAGTCAAGAGGACCGTCGTCCTGTAATTTTGTTGTATATACGTTGTACATATGTTCTGTTCTACACACCCGTGTTGTTGGTAGCGTGACGAGAGCCATGACGAGGGCGTCATGTTCTTCGAAGGCGGGGGTAGTGTAACGAAAGTGCAGGTTGACAACGACCCATTGGGATCCCCTTTAAAAAATCACAGCTTCCGAATGATACGTGACTATGTGAAATCGAAAGTTACATTGTGTTTATGTGTGCGGTTCACTTTCCTGATGGAATTCAACGCTGTAATTTTCCTAGAATGAACTATAATAATCCGGGAGACAGACAATGCCTCGAAAGCCGGGTGAAGTTATCTCAAACGATCAGTCGGGACGGTAAAAGGGACCCTGGTGAGCTCGCTTGCTTCGCTGTAGATGACGTCAGTCAGGAATCCGGAAGTCGGTTTCAGAGAATATGCAGATTAGGACAGTGAACTTTGCGGTCGTCGTATGAATTAACCAGAGAGAGTTGGAAGCTGAGATTTACCAGTTACGTCCGTTATGAATTATGGTTTGTTCCTCCATAGCCATATTTATCCAGCGAAGTCCAGATAAACTGATCGGGAAGTGTTGTAATTTGACAGTAAAGAGGGCGCTGATATCTTCGACGTCTGTTTCTACCTTTATCCACAGAAGAGCGGTAGCCCTATATAAGCCGGACTCCCGCTGAAACGACAGAGACCAGCAGAAACTTCGAGGTGAGAACACGCACGATTTATCGGGGAGAAGAAATCCAATACATTTCCGGGCCGGGACCAGGCCGCCGAATTGGAGAAGTGCCGCCGCCGAATCCTATAGCATCATTGCATACATTTACACACACTTACAATCACACGTCCGGGCTGTGTTTACTCTACTTCGATCTCTACCTATTTCAACCGTAACGCACAGTTGTGTGGATATTGCGCTGGGAGTTAGAGTATAGACACTTATCGTCAATGGTTATTCCTAATCTCTACTGTACGGTAGTGCAGGCTCAGCTCTGGGAATTAACTAACGGCGTTAGTGTTGATAGCACGGCCATACCTTTATGGTATCGATTAAGCTGTATCCGGTAGGAGACGCTAGTCTCTGTGAAGAGGGTACAGCTAGGCAAATCATACACAGTTCCTACCTAAACAATTATCCACGCACACACGAACTTAAACACACAATCTACGGGTTGAAATACATTCACGCTTAACACCCACAAGCTATAGGTTCGAGCCTATAGCTTGATAAATATACACCTACCCAGTCAATCGTACGATAAACGATTATCCATTCACGCCTCCATAAGCATAGTCTCTCACCACCCTGTACATATATTGAGTAATTCACGGCCAATCATAGATTACTACTGTCTCATACAGTAGTATATAAAGGGGGAATCCTTGACCAGATGCCCATCTATTGCGGGTGACCATACAGTAGTATAGAAGCGGGTGCCGATTCCAGGTGCCCATACAGTAGTATAGGAAGAGGGTTACTAGACCAGGTGCCTGCCTATCCACCGTGTGTTATCGATGTCCGATCCTATGTGGACCGTGTAGCCGTGAACTCTAGCCTTGATGATTCATCCTTGGAACCGGGCCGCGGAGTGAGTCGCCGTGAGCGGGGTCGCTGAAGCCTGGGGGTGTATTCCTACGAGGGGGCCGTCTGCTGCTGTGGTGAGCCGTGCAGTTGAATAGTCCTGCGGTGTTACAGAGAGACGGGCCGGTGCCGTAGAAGCCTTTGTACTGTGATAGTACTGTCGTGCCCAGGCCGTCCGCATCCATTGACGGTTATCAACGCTTGGAGGGGCTTAGTCGTGTAAGACGAGACACGACGACGACGAGAAGTCCATACTACCCGAGGGAAGAAGACCGGGGGAAGGAAGACACACGTCGGACATAACCACGGAGGGGCCTAGTCGTGTAAGACGAGACACGACGCAGTGTTCATCCATACGGGAGTGAACGAAGACCTGGGGAAGGAAGATAGACGCTGGACCTTTCCACGTATACCTGGGGAAGGAAGATAGACGCTGGATCCTACCACAAAGCCCTGGGGAAGGAAGATAGAAGCTGGACCCATCCATGAGAGAACCGGTCGTGACCAGACTGTGGCTGTGACCAGGCCTGCTCGCGAAATAGCTAGGGCTATCTATTTTGTATATATTTTCTATTGAACTTCGGTTAATGATAACTATAAGAGTACAGATAATTCATATATAGGGATCTTCTTTGCAGGGATTGTACGCTACCACGATTTGAATCCTGTATACCTGCTCAAAGAACACAGGAAGGAAGCAATCAGAGATTGCTCAATTGTATGCCCCCCCCCCCTTCCGCTTTAATCCGACACTGCCCCGCCATTGTTCTGTTGTTTATTGGTTGGTGGAGGCCTAATTTGGATAATTATAAAAATTCTGTTCCTGTCACTTTTTTTGCCATGCCTCACATAATACATATTCCAAGTATCAGCCAACAAGTGATAATACGATGTTTCGATGCAAGATGGTCGCCAGGGCTTTCGCCAAATCCGAAAATGTAACCTGGTTATGAGACCTACATTCCTTGGGAGTATATTGTGGTGAAATTATGAAGCGATCAGCGAACTTTGAATTTTGCACCCAATTCACTCTTTTTGGGGCAACTTCATACTTTAACTTCAGGACCTATGTTGTCTGCTTTGGAATGTAGGATAATATATAATATAGCCATTTTTCTGGTCCAAATCGGTTATGGACCGAGATCCAGCCTGGACAAATGAATATATCCCATTCACTTTAGTTTTGATAAACAAAGGGCCATAACTCTTGAAAATATAACCGAAAGCAGAGAAACTTCACGCTGCACACCAATGGGTCACTGACCACATATCATGCAAATTTCATACTTGTCCATACAATATTAACCGAGATCCAGCCCTACAAGTCTCAAAGATTTGAAGAAAAAAGGGCCATAACTGTTGAAAATATATGCGAAATGTGGAGAAACTTCACGCTGCACAACTACAGGGCACTGACCACATATCCTGCAAATTTCATAATTGTCCATACAATATTAACCGAGATCCAGCCCGGACAAGTCCCAATTCACGAAGAATTCAGGAACAAAGGGCCATAACTCTTGAAAATATTAGCGAAACGTGAAGAAACTTTACGCTGCACAACTGTGGGGCACTGACCACATATCATGCAAATTTCATACTTGTCCATACAATATTAACCAAGATCTAGCCCGGACAAGTCCCATTCACAGAGATTTCAGAAAAAGGGCCATAACTCTTGAAAATTATACCGGAACTCGGAAAAAACTCAACGCTGCACATCTACGAGGCAATAGCCACATTCCATGCAAGTTTCAATCCTGTCCATCAAATATTAACCGAGATATTGCTCGGACAAGAAATTCGGACGGACAGACGGACGGACGGACAAAGCGATCGCTATATGCCCCCCCTCTAGTTAGAGGGGGGGCATAATTATATGTCAGTATTGCATTAATTTGCTTTGGTTGTCATTACAGGTCTTCCTTTCCAACCTCCTTGATCCAGACAAGGTGACAGGTTGAATCGAACTCCCTCGTTGGCCAGGATCAGTGCCCGAGTGCGTTCCCAGTAGCCTGACAGTTTGTCTTGGGGACCCTGCGCACTCTGTGGATATGAAACATCCATTATCCCACGTAATAAGTAGTAAAAACGTTTCAACTGGTGGCAGCGGTGGGATGGCCAACTTCTGGGAGACGAAGGAAAGGAGACCAAGCCTGGCGGATAGCATGGATCCGGACCAGACAACCATGAATATAACTGGAGATTTCGGCGCCGAGTTACGACAACCGGGAGCCAGGGGTCAACCACCTGACGGAAGAGGAACCAGAAGGAAGCTTCCCCAGATACCGATTCCTTGCAGACTACGTGACATGGGAAGAGGTGTTGGTTCCGGGCGATCGACTACAGCTACTCGGGCTTCTGAAAATCTTCTTGACTTGTCCACGCAAGAATTGGAAGCGGAGCTGACGGCACCACCGGCCGAACTGACGCCACGACCTTCAGGGGAGACGTCTACCGAAGATCAACTGAGGGGGCGTGGGCCAGTGCCTGAACAACCCGACGTTGACTTAAGACGAGAGGTAGAAGACCAGCGTAATGTCTCAAATGCATTATGCACAGCGATGACCGCCATGATGGGACAGGTGTCCACGTTGCTGAGAAATCAAAGTGCCAGTGAGGAGATGACTCCATCGAAGGCAGAAGATTACACTTATTCTGGGCCGGCCGGACTGGAACGGGGTCGAGACAGAGCCGCATCGGGGACGACGTCGAGGCGAGATGAATCACCGCCAAGAAGATGCCGGGACGAACCACCTTCAGTTTCATGGGACCACCCGTTACAGTCGTCCACGCCCATGGGGGAACCTAGACGGCCGAAGACGACAATGGTGAAGGCCGCTACCTACGATGGTACCATGCCATGGCGGGATTATTTGGCTCACTTCGGGCACTGCGCCGTGATCAATGGATGGACCTACCAACAGCAGGGTCAATACCTAGCCGTCGCTTTACGGGGGTCAGCGCAACAGGTGTTAGCCAGCCTTAAGTCTGCACCAGGAAGTACCGACTACGACCGCTTGAAGGAAGCCTTGGAGAACCGATTTGCCCCGCCTAATCAGATGGATATGTACAAGGCACAGCTGAAGTCCAGACACCGCGAGAGTGAAGAAGATCTTCCGGGCTTGGCTCAAGCACTAATCCGCCTGGCACAACTGGCCTATCCCGACGCCGGAGACGATGTTCAGGATACCCTAGCCAAGGATCAGTTCCTGGACGCCATCGGTGACGAGCTGAGGTTTCAAGTCTGGCAAACTAGGCCTACAACCTTGGATGCGGCAGTACATGCGGCCGTGGAACTGGAGGCATTCAAGATCTCCCAGCGCCGGAAACCCTGGCCGACAGCCAAGTCAACTGCCCCGGGAGAGGGAGATAAGGCAGCCGCACCCCCTGAAGAGGATGAGACGGAGAATCAACGGTTAAGGGAAGAGGTAAAGAGGCTAATGGAGGTGATTAAGAAGAACAGTGAACCACCAAGACCACAACGGCCAGGACGATGCCAGTCCAGATGGGGGCATAGACGTGACCGTCAACAACCATACGACAGCCATGATCGTACATCAGGATGCTGGTCATGCGGAAGAGACGGCCATTACCGTGCGAACTGTCCAGAGTTGCGCAGGCCGGATGATCATCAACCCCCAAGACAACCGAAACCTCCACCGAAACCTCCTACAGTGAATACCTCTGGTGAAGTCGGATTGTATCTCCCGGCCAAGATGGGATCCGTAGGATTGTGGTGCTGTGTCGACACAGGTGCATCAGTTCCTCTTCTGAACGTGCGGGTGTACAACCAGCTGAGTCCCCGACTTAGGCCGGCATTGAGAAGTCCCTCCTTTGCGTCCATTCGTATGGTTGATGGTACCTCTATGGCACTACAGGGTGAAGCAGACTTTAAGATCACGATAGATGGGACTACCCGGACTCAGACGATGATTGTTGGGACACTGACCGTGGATGCCCTCCTTGGTTATGATTTCCTGAGTAGCCATTGTACTGCGATTGATACGGAGAAGCATCGAGTGAAGTATGGCGGCCGATATGTCCAGTGTGAGGTCGTGGGGAGCCACGAGTGCCATCGGGTGTCTGTAACGGAGACTTTTACTATCCCAGCTGGA